>PVKU01003829.1:0-31251 GCA_004027475.1 Anoura caudifer | reverse complement strand
GGCAAGGACCTACACCCAAGATTGCTCTATCCAGCAAAGCTGCCATTTAGAATGGAAGGGAAGGTAAAGTGCTTCTCAGATAAGGTCAAATTAAAGTTCATCATCACCAAGCCCTTATTATATGAAATGTTAAAGGGACTTATCTAAGAAAAAGAAGATAAAAATATGGCAGTAAAAAGACAGCGAACTCACAATTATTAACAAACACACCTAAAACAAAAACAAACTAAGCAAACAGCTAGAACAGGAACAGAAACACAGAAATGGAGATCACATGGAGGGTTAGCAACAGGGGAGTGGGGAGGAGGAGAGGGGTGAAAAGGTACAGAGAGTAAGTAGCATAGATGGCAGGTAGAAAATAGACAGGGGAAGGGCAAGAACAGTGTGGGAAATGTAGAAGCTAAAGAACTTATGACACATGGACATGAACTAAAGGGGGAGAATGTGGGTGGGAGGGGGTGTGCAGGGTGGAGGGGAATGATGGGAAGAAATGGGACAACTGTAACAGCATAATCAATAAAATATATTAAAAATAAATAAAATCTTTTTTTAAAAAGTTAGAAATCAAAAGATACTTTGATACAAAGGAAAATGAAAACACAACAACCCAAAAATCTACGGAATACAGCAAAAGCAGTTGTAAGGGGGAAAATTCATAGCAATACAGGCCTACCTCAGGAAACAACAAAAAAACTCAAGTAAACAATCTGACCTTATACCTACAGGAACTACAAAGCCCAGAGTGAGTGGAATTAAGGAAACAATAAAGATCAGAGTGGAAATAAACAAAATATAGTCTAAAAAATACAAAAACATCAATGAAATCAAAAGCTTGTTCTTTGAAAAGATAAAATTGATCAACCTTTAGCATACTCATCAAGAAAAAAAGAGGAAGGAAGCAATTAAATACAATCAGAAATGAAAGAAGTGACAACTGACACCATAGAAATATGAAAGATTATAAGACCATACTACAAATAATTATATGCCAACAAAGTGGACAATCTGTAAGAAATGGAAAAATTCCTAGAAACATACAATTTTCCAATATTAAATCAAGAAGAAACAGAAAATCTGAACAGAACAATTACTACTAATGAAATAAGATCATTAATCAAAATACCCACCAGAAACAAAAGTCCTGGGCTGATGCGGACACCAGCCAGCAGCGTCTACATCATTATGGATGAAATAAAACATACACACAGATACCGAGTCTGATGGAGGAATAAGGACGACAGCATGGCTTTCCTCTCAAGAGGAACAAAAGCTGCAGCCTCCCTGACAAGCCTTTATTCTAAATCTCTCTCCTCACATTACAAGATGGTTCTCACTCACCACTACAGTTACAACAAAAGGAGCCAATACCCCTAATCACATCACAGAAGAAGGATATTAGCAAATGAATAGGCAGCCAGTTACACTGGTCCTTGCAAGGTACTTGCAGGGTGAGGGAGTTTTAGCAAAGAGCAAACCCCAAACAGCTTAGGTATAATTGCAAATCTGATTACCTACGAAAGAACCTACCTGTGGGTGTGGGTCCTGTGCATCTCCGAGTGGGAGCTGGGCCCACGCCACGCAAAAGGGTCTGCCACACTGGACTGGGTGGCTTCACAAGTAAATTTTACCAAACATTCAAAAAAGAATTAACACATATCCTTCTCAAACGTCATTCAAAAAAATTCAAGAAAAGGGTCCCAAGTTTATTCTGAGGCCAGCATTACCCTGAATTCAAAACCAGACAAAGACATTACAAAGAAAGAAAATTATAGGCCAATATCCCTGAACATAGATGAAAAACTCCTAAAAAAATACTAACAAAGTGAATTCAGCAATACATTAAAAAGATTACACACCCTGATCAAGTGGGATTTATTCCTGGGATGTAAGCTTGGTTCAATATTCAAAAATCAATTAATGTGATAGAACACATAAACACAATGCAGCGTGAAACTCATATGATTATATCGATAGATGCAGAAAAAGAATTTGACAAAAGCAAGCATCCACCTATGACAAAAGTCCTCAGCAAAGTGAGAATACAAGGAACATACCTCAACATAGCAAGTCCATATATGACAAACCCACAACTAACATTATACTCAATGGGGCAAAGGTAAAAGCATCTTCCTCAAGACTAGAAACAAGACAAAGATGTCCACTTTCACCATTTTTATTCACATAGTATTGAAAGTCCTGGCCACAGCAATCAGATGAGAAAAAGCAATAGAAGGCATCCACATTTAAAAGTAAGAAATAAAACTCATTATTTGCATATGGCATGGTACCATATATGCAGAACCCTAAAGATTCCACCAAAAACTCTTATAACTGATAAATGAATTCAGAAAAACAGAAGAATACAAATTAATATTCAGCAATAGGTTGCATTTTTATACACCAATAATGAACTACAGAAATATAAATTTAAAAACAATCCCATTTATAACAACTGCATAAAAAAAAATTAAATACCTAGGAATAAACTTAACCAAGGAGGTAAAAGACTTGGAAAAATTATAAGACGCTGAAGACAGAAAGTGAAGAAGATACAAATAAATGGAAGCATACACCATGCTCATGGATAGAAAGAATTAACATAATTAAAATGTTCACACTACCCAAAGCAATCTATAAATTTAATGCAATCCATATCAAAATACCAATGGCATTTTTCACAGAAATAGAACAAATAATCCTAGAATTTACATGAAACCACAAAATACCCCAAACAGCCACAGAAATCTGGAAAAAGGAAAATAAAATTGGAGGTATCACATCACCTGATTTCAAAATATACTACAAGGCTACAGTAATCAAAACAGCATGGTACTCAAATAAAAACAGACACATAGATCAGTGGAATAAAATAGAGAGCCCAGAAATAAACTCACCCTTATGTGGTCAATTATTCTATGATAAAGGAGGCAAGAACATACCATGGGGTAGAGACAGTCTCTTCAATAAATGACATTGGGAAACTGGACAAATACATACAAAAAAGACAGTAGACCACCTTCTTATACCATATACAAGAATAAACTCAAAATAGGTTGAAGACTTAAATGTAAGACCCAAACCATAAAACTCCTAGAAGAAAACACAGCCAGTAAACTCATTGACACTGTTCTCAGTAATGTTTTTTAAAATATATTTACTCAGGCAAGGGAAAAAAAAATAAACAAATGCGACACATCAAATTAAAAAGTTTTGCACGTAAAAGGAAAGCATAACAAAATGCAAAGACAACCTACCATTTGGGAGCAGATATTTGCCAATGGTACATCTGCTACAGGGTTAATATAAAAATTTATAAAGAATTCATGTAATTTAACACCAGAAAAACAAACAATCCAATTAAGAGATGGGCAGAAGACCTGAATAGACATTTAAAAAAAAATACAGATTAAACATATGAAATTATCAAAGTAATGCCAATTAAGTGCACAATAAGACATTACCTCATACCTGTCAGAATGGTTACCATCAATAAATCTAAAAACAACCAGTGGCAAGTATGTGGAGGAAAGGGTACCCTCATGAACTGTTGGTGGGATTGCAAATTGGTGCAGCCACCGTGGAAAACTGTACAAAGTTTCCTCAAAAAATTAAAAACAGAACTACCTTACAACCCAGCAATTCCACTTCTGGGTATTTATCTGAAGAAATCCAAAGCACTAATTCAAAAAAATATATGCAGCATTATTTACAATAGCCAAGATATAAAAGAAACCTAAGCACTCATCAATACATGATTGGATAAATATATGCATATATACAATGGAATATTACTCCGCCATAGAAAAGAACGAAATCTTACCATTTGTGACAACATGAATAGACCTAGATGGTATTATGCTAAATGAAATAAGTCAGAGAAAAACAAATACATGATTTAACATGTGGAATCTGAAGGACAAAATAAACAAAACAGAAACAGACTCATAAATACAGAGAACTGATGACTGCCAGATGGGAAGAGGTTGGGGAGCTGGGTGAAAAAGGCAAAGGGATTAAGAAATAAAATTGGCAGTTACAAAACAGTCATGGGGATGTAATGTACAGTATAGGGAATGCAGTCAATAATACCGTAGCCCTGACCAGTGTGGCTCAGTTGGTTGAGCATCATCAAGCAAAACAAAAGGTCACCAGTTGGATTCCTGATTGGGACACATGCCTAGGTTGCGGGTTTGGTCCCCGGCTGGGGTGCATACAGGAAGCAATTGATCAATGTTTCTCTCTCACATCCATGTTTCTCTCCCTTTCTCTCTCCCTTCCCCTCTCTCTCTAAAAAATGTCTTAAATAATAATAACAATACTGTAATAATTATGTATGGTGCCAGACTTTGATCAGAGGGGTCACTTAATAAATTATACAAATATCTAACCAGTATGCTATACACCTGAAACTAATAAAAAATAAGAAAGAATAAATATGCTCATTATCCCTTAGATCCAACCATCTCACTTCTGGAAATTAACCCTTTATCCAGCAAAATGATAATGTATATAGAAAGGACACTTTCACTGGTTATAGTGGCAAATGAGTGGGAACAACTTAAATACCCATCAACAGAAAACTGGATAAATAAATCACAGTATGTTTATCCTATGATTCTAATAATTCTGAAACTATCTCCAAGATGTGAAGTGAAAATGAAAACAGTACAGCAGTACAGTGCATACAGTGTGTTCGCCTGAGCTTAGAAAAAAAAAGTAAAATAACGCGCGCATGCGCTTGCACTTACACAGATTCCCTGCGGTGGCAGAGGAGAGACAATCACTAAAGCAGTCAGCACAACTGAGGGTAGGCAGTCAAAGAAAACTGCAGATGGGTCTTTAATTTCATATTTTTTCCAAGCTGAATACATTAATATGTCAAAAAATAACAATAAATGGAGGCATTTTAAAATGGAGCTGGAGCTGCTATCCCAGAGGAACTGCTTTCCATGTCTTTTGCCTCAAACCTTTGACATGTTAAAACAGGGCAAAATAACCTCTGTACTGGCTTAAGCAGCTTTGTGCCCCAAAGCAAGCAGGTACTATGACTACCCGAACTGACAAGTACGGGACTGAAAATTAAATACATTGTTTAGAATTAACATCAATCACTACGTTACCTGACCAATAGAATCACCTTCCTTTCGGTGATATAAACTGTTCCCCTTCCTTTTCTCATAAACACCCAGGGCCTTTGTCTCTCAATCAGAACCCTATTTGGTACATCCCGGGGAGCTATTCCTATTGATCTTAAATAAATGCTTGTTGCCTCCTACTTTGGCTTTCCATTGTTAGGTTAACACATGCAGTGCTTACATCTTACATATATTTTCAAAAGGCTGCAAACATGGATGAAATGTTAGCAATAGTGGCTTTGGCCTGTTGAATTATGAGTGATTTTTCTCCTGCTTCTTTTTACTTTTCTACATGGTTCAAATAGCACTCTATAAACAGCAAGCAGCGACTGTATGATCAGGAAAATAAATAAATTATATATATATATATCTATATATCTTTAATTCAAACGTGGGAGGCGGGGAGGCAGGGGCCCCTGCGGCTGGCTGCTCTGGCCCAGCCTCCAGGCTTATACTCGGAAGCGCCAGTCCCGCTCCCAGTGCTCACTTACTTGTCTGAGACGCCGGATGCTCCTGGCTTCTCTGGAAGGGGTACCTGAATAGCAGTTTATTGCCCCTGCTCCCCGAGCTCACCAGGATCACGCTGATAGGGCTGGTGTTGTCCCCCATCCTATAGTGGGGCCGCGGGAGCGGAGGTGGAAGGTTGGGAGGGCTCTGAGAACGCGCCGGGGGTGAGGTGGTGCCTTAGGAAGACACGCCGAGAGTTGGGGCGGGCCTGAGGACGACTGGACGGGAGTGTGGTGTTGGGGAGCTCCGAGGAGCCCGGGACCGGGTAAGTGGAAAAGCTTGCGGAAGACCCGCTCAGGTGTGGAGGGGCGGGAGGGCAAAGGGGACCTGATAAGGACGCGACCGAGGCCACAGAAACGCCCCGTACTGAGAGCCAAGCCGCGGGGAAGCCAGCGCCACAGTCACCAAACCTACGCACCAACTATACGTCCAACCCGACCCGCAAGATTTCCGCCACAGGGCCAGGCAAAAGCGCAGAGTGCCGGCGCGTGGAAAGTTTGCGCAGGCGCGGGCCGCGGTGCGCGCGGGCGGCCGAGTGCGCAGGCCCCGGGCTCTCTCTGGGAAGCTACGCCTGCGCGCGGAACGGCCCGCTTCCTGCCGGAGGCAAGGGGAACTGCCCATCAGCGTCAATGGAAACCATGCTGCGTCAGCCTTCGGGTTCCAGGCAGCTGTCTGTAAATGTTACATTCCTTGTTATAAAAGTGACACTTGCTTTGGGCGGAACGTCCACACTTATGAATATAAAGTACTAAAAATTTTTTCAAAAATCACTTCTATGGATCATAGACGTAAATATAAGAGCTAACACTTGTAAAAATTCCTACAGAAACAAAACATAGGGATAAATATTCGTGACCTTAGATTGGGCAATGATTACTTAGAAATAACACCAAATGCACAAGCAACTAAAGGAAAACTTAACTGGACTTCATCAAATAAACACTTTTGTGTTTCAAAGGACACCACCAAGAAAGTAAAAATAGCCCACAGAAGAGGAGAAAATATTTACAATTCATGTCTGATGAGGGAATTGCATCCAGATTAATTTTCTTAAACTCTTACAACTCAACATTAAAAAGACAAGTAACCAATTGAAAAATATTTAAGGGAAGTGAGTTGATATTTCTCCAAGGGATATAGACAAATCGCCAATAAACACAGGAAGATGCTCAAGATCATTACTCATTAGGGAAATGCAAATCAAAACCAAAAAGAGATACCACATCACCCCCACTAGGATGGCTCTAATCAAAAAGACAAAATAACAAACTGGTGGAAGTAACAAAATGGCAAAATGGCAAGGAGGTGGAGAAATTGTAATCTTTACACACTGCAGGGGTGGGGGTATGTAAAACCGTGCAGCTGCTGTGGGAAATAGCCTGGCAGTTTCTCAAAAGGTTAAATAAAGAGTTCTCAAACAACCAAACTATTCCATTACGAGGTGTATGCACAGAGAAATGAAAACATAATTCCACACAAAAACTTGCATGTTCATAGCAACATTATTCGTAATAGCCAAAAAGTGCAAACAAGCCAAATGTCCAACAATTGATGAGAGGATGAATAACATTTGGTATAATCCATGCAAAGAAATAGTATTTGATCATAAAAAGTAAAGAAGTGCTGACACATGAATGAACTTTGAAAAATACATAGTGTATGACCTCATTTTTATAAATGTCCAGAATAGGCAAATTCATAGAGATGGAAAACAAATTAGGTTGTCTAGGGCTGGCATGGTTGGAGATATGTGACTGCTAATGGGTATGGGGTTTCTTTAGGGGTGATAAATGTTCTAAGTTTGTGGTAATGGTTGCACAACTCTATGAATATACTAAAACCTCTTAATTGCCTACTTCCCCCCCAAAAAAATCAATACATGGCTTTTACTGCATATTTAAAATATCACAAGTAAAATATCACAAGGCTGTTTGGCTCAGTGGATTGAGTACCAAACTGCAAACCAAAGACTTGCTGGTTCAATTCCCTGTCAGGGCACATGCCTGCATTGTGGGCCAGGTCCCCAGTGGGGGGCTCACCAGAGGCAACCACACATTGATGTTTCTTTCTCTTTCTCTTTTGCTTCTCCTCTCTCTAAAAATAAATTTAAATCTTTAAAAAATAAAAAATAAAAGCTCAAAAAAATCAGCCCTAGCTGGCTCACTTAGTTAGAGCATCATGCCGTGACCAGAAGTTTGCAGGTTCGATCCCTGGGTCAGGGTGCATGCCTAGGTTTCAAGTTTGATTCCTGGTCTGTGCATATATACGGGAGGTAACCAACTGATGCTTCTCTCTCTCAACAATGTTTCTCTTTCCCTTTCTCTCTTCCTTCCTCTCTCTCTAAAAGCAATGAAAAACTATCCTTGGGTGAGGACAAAAAAATAAAAATAATAAAAATAAATCACCACACCCACCCCACCCCAGTCTTCTCCAGGAGGTGAATGGCTGTTTCCAAATCTTTCCCAAGCATTTGAAAAGCATGACAATGTAGCCATTTCACTAAAGGATTGCTGAAGTAGCCTCTTGCACTGAAGCTGACACAAATGTGTATTTTACAAGGCAGATTCATGGGTTGAACCTGCCAGGGTGATGGGTAAGTGCATTTGAAATGCCTCAGATATTTTTTTCTAAAATTCCCAAAAAGGAAAATACTATCTTATTCTATGTTGCATTTTTTTATTACTGAGGTAGAGACTTGTATCACTTGATTATTTGCCAATGTCTGGAAATTGCCTTCTTGTTTTCCTTACAGGTTGTTTGTTCTTTGATGGTTTGGACATATTCCCTTCATGATAGTTACCTTTTGTTATAGATTCTGCAAGCCTTTTTTCCAGTCTTGTATGTTTTGATATAATATATAATCAGAGTTCTCTCACAGTTCCCAGGAGTGTCCCTGAAATGAAAATGAGGGCACAGAAGAAGGAAGTGAGTGGAAAGGGGAAAACCACTGTCTGGAGGAATGACTAGCTATAGCAACAGTGGTGTCCCTACAAGGTGACCAGGAGTCTGTAGGTGCCCAGACATAAGGACAGGACTCTGTCTCTGGCCTCCTTACTCCAACTTCCCTGGACCATGCTGCTACCTGATCAGACAGTCCCATGGCCCATGAACGTGGAGGAGCAGGCATGGTGTCAAGGGACTTGGGGAGGCTGTCTCTGAACTGTGGAAAGACCCAGACTTGGAGAACCCACTGTTCCCCAATAACCCCTGTGCATTATGCTAGCATCGTAACACACACTGGAATCCATGAAAGATGAAAGGACAGCACCATGATCCCAGCACACAGAGGTTCTCATTACATTCCTTCCCAGGCTGCCCTCACAGGACTCAAGTGCAGGAATGTACAGGGCTGGACTGGAGCAAGCAGAGGTCTGAATCCCGCTGCACCCTCACCAGCAGCACCTCAGTGTCTACATTTGTCACCTTCATTGGGCTGTTACAGAAACCGCAGCTCCTGTCACTCCCTGGGCAGTCCAGCCTGGTGCTGGCAGCCAGAGGGGCTCCAAGATAGGCTAGCCAAGGTAGGCTTTGGGCCTGAGGTTCCCCACCAGGAACAGGACTGAGAGCAGATGGTCTCTAAAGTGCAGCCTTAGCATGAAGTCCTCACACTGTCTCCTGGCCAACGATGCGCCAGGGCCAACCTCCTCTCAACACAGGGCACATCCTCAAACACCCCACACCTCTAGGTCCTCATTTTAAATTTAAATAACTCTTTTCTAACCTACTATTTTGAAGGTAAGTAGATTCTTTGAATCTGAAACTCCTGACCCTTCCTCCCAGCCCAGGTACCCTAGACAGGGCCAGGCCTTATTAGTCCTGCCACTCAGTCTGGACCTGACAGAGCCCCCACCGTCTGTAGAGGGCCGGGCAGGTCTCGAAGACCCTATCTTGGACCCACTTCCCCACCTCCAACTTCTCTGGGGCAACGTTCCTGCCCAGGAGGAATTACTCACCAACAATAGCAACTGTAATAATCCCAAATTCATGGTGCCATGATCCTTCCTAACAGTGAGGTGGAGGCTGTTCTAACCCCACCTGAGATGTTAAACAGCGAAACTAAGGCTCACAACGTTAATTAGCCTGCCTAGGGTCACCCAAGGGTTGCTCTCAGGGGAGAGTCTGCAAATCCTTGTCTCCACTGAGTGATCAGGGCCCTTCTGAGCTCAGTTCCAGCTGCACAAGCTCAGAACAAGCCTGGGGCTTTGAATTCTGCCCAGAGACCAGTAGGTCTGTGTCCTGGAGCACAGGCTTGGGCTCCTCTGTCACAGGAAACCAAGGCCTGGAGACAGAATAGACTTGCCCAACCCCCAAAGGGCCCACCCCAGACCTAGGTCTCCTCTCCTACTGGGACTGATTCCCTCCTCTGCTGAAACTTTGGCATATTTCATAACTTTCCCAAGCCTCCATTTCCTTATCTTAAAACATTAACGATGATAATATAAAACTTCCCTCATGGAGAGCTGTGAGGACTGAATACCCAACATGAGAAGAGTTTGGCACTGTGTGCAGGACTGAAAAGGCACTAGATAAATGCCAGCTAAAACCAGACAGCAGACCTCACCTCACAACCACACAAAATCAGTGTAAGGTGGGCTGTCACCCAACTCAAAATGCAGTCAAGTTCTTGGAATGGTAATACAGGCAGTTTTCTACACTTCAGTATTTGGCACAATGTTTATATCACTTGTTTTTTAAAAATGAGGTAAAATTTGCCTAACACAAAATTAGGCATTTTAAAGGAAATAATTCAGTAACCTTTTGTGTACTCACCATAGTGTGCAGCCATCATCACTATCTAATTCTAGAACATTTTCATCATCCCAAAGGAAACCTGGTGCTGACTATGCCATCGCTGTGCATCCCCTCACGACCAGTGGTGCCCGCTGATCCACTTTCTGTCTCCATGCATTTGCCTATTCTGGACATTTCACACAAACAAAATCATAGAAAATGTGGTGATCGTGTCTGACTTCACTCACTTTGTATAACGTTTTCAAGGTTCATCCATGTTGTAGCATGTGTTGCGGCTTCATTTTTATGGCTGAACAATATCTTCTGGTATTCATGTACACTATAATTTATTTATCTGTGCATGCTTTGATGGGCATTCGGGTGGTTTCTACCTTTAGCTATTATGACTAGAACAGTACAACATTCTCAAACAGGACCAAAAAATCACTAACTTTGACTGCATTAAAATTATAAACTTCCATTCAACCAAAAACAGCATTCAGAGAGCTAGGCCAGCCCCAGACTCGGGGACACAGGGCACATCAAACTGAGGAAGAATTCATCCCTGGAGGGAGGCAGGCAGGCTTTTCTCAGGGAGTGATGGAGCCAGCGAGTGTCCTGATTTTGGTGGGTGTTACATGACTCCACATGTCAAAATTCACAGAACACTAAAAAAGTCAATTTCATTGTATGTTAAAATAAAACTAAGAGGAGTATTTGCCTCATTGTTAAAGTGATAATATGGTGAGCAATCCCTAACAGCAGATTATATTAGCAGAATTCTCTTTCATGACCTAGCTTTTCAAGGGACAGACCCAATCAGTACACCTTTCCTCAGTGCCAGGTGGGCAAACCCATTGCTTTCTCAGAGGACACCCAGAAGTTACAGAGCCAAGGGGGGAGGGGACTGACATGCGGCCAGAGTGGGCTGACCACAGGACCCCACCCAGGAGCTGTGCAGGCAGCGCAAGGCATGTTCCAACCCCATGAGGGTGTGTTCTGGGCCCCACTCCTCTGGGTTCCCTCGTTTCGTGAATCTGAACGGGACAAGGACAATGCAGAACTGGGCTGCAAATGCAGACATGACCTCCTGGGCTGGCTGGGCCCCTATCTCTGCTAGACTCTGGTCAGGCTGTGGCCAACGCCCCCTCTAAGACTCAGCAAGGGTGGTGGGGATGATAACCCCTCACCCACCTGTTCCACTAGACTCTGACTGCCCATTGTCACTGGATCTGATAAGAGACCCCACCCCTACAGCCTGGCCCCCACCCTGACTCTGTGTATATAACTGGACCCTGGGGGCTGAGCACCACAGAGGTCAGTCCTGAACACGCCCAGCTCCAATTCAGCCACAGCCATGTCTCTGACCAAGGCAGAGAGGACCATCATCATGTCCATGTGGGGCAAGATCTCTGCACAGGCAGATGTCATTGGCACCGAGGCCCTGGAGAGGTGAGTGCCAGACAGGCTAGGATGGAGCCAGGTGGGTGACAACTGGGGTTAGTGAGGGCAGGGGACAGGAAAGAGGAAAGAGTGAGGGGGGAATAGTGAAGAGGGGAAGAGTGAGGAGGAGAAAGAGGGGAGGGATCAGTGAGTTTGAGTAGTGATGGAGAGGCATTGTCAGTGCCAGTGAGCAGGTGGGTGGGGAGGAGAGATTAGGACTGGGCCTCTCAAGGGAAACCCAGCACTCAGGTGCCTGTGAATATCTGTTGAATGAAAAAAAAATAATGAATGAGCGAACGAACGAATGACTGAAAGCTGGGACAGTGAGGGTGAGATAGTGCCCTGTACTGGATCCGATTCTAATTTTGTATTTGTTTAAAATTTTAATATTTAGTTCAAAGTGATTTTTTTGCATTAATAGTTATGTTTTAAAATGTCGCGTTAAAATGTGATTTATTCTGACTGCTGGATTTTCCGGGACCGCTTAAATTCTGCGCCCAGGGCAAGGGCCGTGCCGGCCTCACCAACGTCGGATTCTTCCCCCAACCCTGCAGGCTCTTCGCCAGCTACCCCCAGACCAAGACCTACTTCCCGCACTTCGACCTGCACCCCGGCTCTGCGCATCTGCGCGCGCACGGCTCCAAGGTGGTGGCCGCCGTGGGCGACGCGGTCAAGAACATTGACAACATCGCCGGCGCCCTGTCCAAGCTGAGCGAGCTGCACGCCTACATTCTGCGCGTGGATCCGGTCAACTTCAAGGTGGGCGCGGGGCCGCGGGGTGGCGGGGCCTGGCCGGGTACGACAGAGGCGGGGCCGCAGTGCGAGGAGGGCCGAGTGTCCACGACAGGGTCTCCATCCCCACCCAAAGAGCGCCCAGCCCCACTCCAGCCCCGCGTTCTGAGCAGCCCTCCCGCCCCCAGCTCCTGTCCCACTGTCTGCTGGTTACGGTGGCCTCGCACTTCCCCGCGGACTTCACGGCCGATGCCCACGCCGCCTGGGACAAGTTCCTGTCCGTCGTGTCCAGCGTCCTGACCGAGAAGTATCGCTGAGCGCCGTCGAGGGACCCCAGAGGACAGGCCGCGACCCCTCCCCTGCTCTAGGGGGCCTCCCCGAGCCCCCTCATACCCGGCGTCGCGCCAATAAAGAAATTAGTGTACACCGCTCCTGCGTGGTCACTGGGGCCTCCGAGGGAAGAAGGGTGGAAAAAGAGGAGGGATGGGCTTTAGGGTCGCCTAGAAGGCTGCAGGAATCCTTTGCACTGACCCCAGGGTCTCTCAGACGGCAGAGGGCAGCGCCCCAGGCGTGAGGGGCACTTGAGATCCGAGCGCGTGGCAGAAAAGGAGCCCTGGGTTTTGCTTCTGGGGCATTCGGTATTGGAGACTCCCCTCGCCCCCCGGCCCCGCCCGTCCTGCTCTCCTCAGGACCACCGCGTTACTCTTTCTTCTTACTGTTGAATTTTTACTGTTTCCTAGTTTATGCCACAGGAAGAACGGAGTAATGAAGGCGTTCATTCATTCACTCACTCATTCATTCACTCATTCACTCATTCATTCACCCACCCATTCATTCGTAGCCCGTTGCTGCTTCCATTAAACAAATATTTCTTGGCACATAAGAAGCCCAGGCAGTTTTCTAGGCCAGCGATTTCCAGCCCCTGTGCCACAAGACAGGGGCACTGGCCTCTTTTCCTCGGATTGTCAGATAAAAAAGTGACAACATACAGCACAACAATAGCTGTCCAGTGTGAATGAATCAAAATTATTCCTTTCTTTCAGATTGCCAAAAATATATATATATATTTTTTGGTGTGCCACAGAATTTTAGTAATTAGTTTATGTGTACCATGAGATTAAAAAAAAAAAAAAAAGTTGAAAACTGCTGTTCTAGGTGATGTTTAGAGCAGCTAAGATCAACAAAACTCCCTGCCCCATGGAGCTGACACTCTAGTGGGGGGTACAGACATAATATGTAGTCAGATCACAGTTCACAGCAATAAAAAAAAACGAAAAGAAACTTACTCTTGCTCTGCACAAGAAGGAAAATGCAAATTAACACTACACTAAAAATTAAATCTCACTGAAATCCAGCTCTCACCTACCTGATGAGCAAAAATTCAATTTTGACCACACTCTGCTGAAACCCCTCCTACCTGGTGGGTGGGAGAAGGACATGGATTTGCAAAGCCACCAGAGCAGCTTAATTTGCTAAAGACTAGAAAACTCAGAGTCCATCATGAGGCACTAACTGAATAAACCATGAACATCCATGAAACAGAGACTGTGCACTGGAAAAGGACAGGAACAATTTCTAATAATGGCTGTGAAGTGATGGCTGGGATTTGTTAAGTAAAAAAGAAAAGGAAAAAGAAAGAAGTAGAATGATATATATGTATGTGTATATGTGTATATATATATATATATATATATATATCATGGTAGTTATTCTGTAAGAAAGAAGGGAAATAGCCCTGACTTGTGTGGCTCAGCGGGTTGGGCATGATCCTGTAAACCAAAAGGTCACCACTTCAATTCTTGGTGAAGGCACCTGCCTGGTTGCTGGCAGGTCCCCAGCTGGGGGTCTAGGAAAGATGTTTCTTTCTCTTTCTCTCTCCCTTCTCTTCTGTCTAAAAATATATAAGTAAACCAATAAAATCTTTAAAAAGAAGAAATAGAAATATGCAAAATATGCATGTGTGCATTGCATTGGGCATTTGTACACATGTGTGTCTTCACAGTCTTGTGTGTGCAGTCATGAATGTTCATGTGTGCGTTTGCTGGGTTTTGAGAAAAGAATCTATGGAGGGTTAAACTAGAAATGAATAGTTTTGATTTTCCAATCATGCAAATATTTTACACCATCAAAAATATAATTAAAAAGAACAAAAAATGAGAACAGCAAAACTGAAAACCAACTTAAATGAACCTGCGTAGCCCTGACTGGTGCGGCTCAGTGGGTTGGGCATGGCCGTTGGATTCCCAGTTGGTTGGGGCAAACGCCCGGGCTGTGGGTTTGGTCCCTGGCCCCACACATCCGAGAGGCTACTGACCAATGTTCCTCTCACACATCGATGTTTCTCTCCTTCTCTTTCTCCCTCCCTTCCCCTGTCTCTCAAAGTAAATAAATAAAATATTTTTAAATGAACCTGTGTAAGAATATAATAATATAACCAGGAAAAAAGAATCATTATAAATGACTTCTGAACACAGTACCTTGGCTATGACCAAAGGAACTGCAAAGAAATCCTTACATCCACTCAGTAGTTTCTTGGTTGCAGTAACACAGACATTGTAATTTCGCGAACTTTTATGTGAAATATTTTCAAACTATAAAAAACCCCTGCAAGAATAAGAGATGGATAAATTGTGTCTGCTAATGGGTACAGGGTTTTTTTTAGGGGGTGATGAAAATATTCTAAATTTATTGTGGTGATGGTTGCACAATTCTGTGAATATACTAAAATTGTTTAATTGTATGCTTTAAGCGGGTGAAATGTATGGCTTATGGATTATATCTCAATACATTTGTAAAATAAAATAATAAGACAAAACACTCCCAAGTACTCCTCACTGAGATTCCCTAATTTTAACATTTCACCACATTTGCCTTCACTCTCTTTCTGAGCCACTTGAGTGTAGGATGCAGACAAGATTTCCCTTTAATATGTTTATATAACTTGTGTATTTCCTAAAACCAATAAGAACACTCACCTGCACAGCCAGAAAACAACCACCAAAATCCAGAGATTGACGACGCTGACCCAGACCCACCGAGGCAGATTCCACGCAGTCATCGTCTTTCCCAGTCACACCCTCTACCGACCCGGGATCGCACTTTGCATTTAGCCTCCTTCAGTCTGGCTCTTCAGTCTGTCCTTGCACGTCTTAACAATTTTGAAGAGTACATGCCACTTACTTTGTAGGATTCCCCTCTGTTTGAGATGTGTCCTCATGAAGAGATCTTGGTCATGCGTTTTGGGCAGCAACGCCACAGAAGCGGAACTGTGAGCATGTCGGTAGATGCATCCCACCGGGCACACGCTGTTGACTGTTCCCTTTACTGGTCATATTCACTTTGACCAGTTGAAATGGTGCCTGCCAGGTTTCTCCACCACCAAGTTAATTAGTAAGTATTTTGTGCTTTTCATTGATGAATAATTCATGTTTTTTTACGGGTGAAGCTTTCAGACTATGTAAACATCCTGTTCTCTTTTATTGAATTTATTAGGGTGACATTGGTTAATCAAATAATATAGGTTTCAGCTATACAATTCTATGATACATCATCTGTATATTATAGTATGTTTTCACCACCCCAAGTCCAGTCCCCTTCCATCACCACTTATTTCCTCTTTACTGTCTTCTACCTCCCCCTACCCACCTTTCCTTCTGGTAATCACCATACTGTTGTCTGTGTCTGTGAGGATTCTTTTTCTTTTTTTGCTTGATCCCCTCACCTGTTTCACCCAGGCCCTCAACCCCTCCTCTCTGACAGCTGTCAGTCTGTTCTCTATCTATGAGTCTGTTTCTATTTTGTTTGTTAGTTTACTTTGTTCACTAGATTTCACATAGGAGTGAAATCATATGCTTCTCGTCTTTCTCCTCCTGCCTTATTTCATTTAGCATAATACTGTCCAGGTCCATCCATGTTGCCACGAGGGTAAGATTTCTTTCTTTTTATGGCTATATAGTATTCCATTGTATAAATGTACCAAGCTTTTTTATCCACTCATTTACTGATGGGCATTTGGGCTGCTCCCAAATCTTGGTATTATAAAAAACACTGCAATGAACACAGGGGTGCTTATATTCTTTTGAATTAGCATTTCAGGTTTCTTCAAATACCACCCTGTTCTACATATAATTTCACCCACTGGTCTCAGCATCTATGAACAGTTCTTGCCTGCATCAGCAGTTACTACTAGTAGGCATTCTACTGACAGGAAAAGCTTTTCCTTCTTCATTTTAAAATGTATATCATATTAACTCATTAATTCCCATTTTATTCAGTTGGTTATAATCTATTGCCAATTATTATTTATTTTGATCCTAAAACTCCCAGATTTAGATGGTGGGAGTCCCTTCAAACTGGCTACTATGTCCTTTGACTCATCCCAATCATCCTTTGAGTGCATTCTTATTTCCTTCCATAAGAAATTCCAGGCTCATCTTGTACTTCCCCTGTACCAGCATGAAATCAACCATTTCTCCACATAGTTCTGTTTTCTTCTAGTGGAGAATGATGTTGGCAAAGCAATGTCTGGGAGCTGGGTGTGTTCATTGCTATTGGAGCATTACTCCTGCTAGTCATCTCGGTGGACACACTAAGAGATACATTTACATATACATGCACACATAAATAAACATACCCACACACACATTTATTCTGTATATGTGTAAGTATATTAGGAAGCATGGCCTCATAGCAATATCTCTAATTACATTCCAGTATCACATGGTTTGTCTTTGTCTTCTCCCTTCCCACGTTCATGTCTCTCTTCTGCAATAGTGAGAAGGGAGACCTGGTTCCCACTGTACTCAAAATATTTACCTATTTGGTCAATTCCCTCACACAATGTATTATCAGTATCCCAACTGAGCTGACCTTGATTTCATAATTTCAAAACTATGCTATCTAATAGGATCAAATACAAAACCCATGAAAATTCTTATGATTTAAAGCATTTTTAATTAAAAACCGTATCAAAATTGAATTGGAAATACCCGTATAAACTAATCCTCAAAAAATATATTGCATAGTTCTACCTACTACTAATGTCCTCGAAGAAGTGACACCCAACAACAAAAATCTCACCTGGCCCCAGATCCTGATTTCTAGAATAAATAGCATCCCTCACTAAAAGGAAATTCAGGCTTCTGTGGAGAAATGGTTGATTCCAAGGCCAGAACCAAGAAAGTAAAGGTGAGCTTGGGAGGTATTATTGTTCCTGAAAACAAGGAAGTACTCAGAAAATGATGGGACTGTGACAGGAGGGCAGGAGACCCGGTGTGAGGGCTCCCGCTGGCCACATCTGAGGTAATTTCAGCGTTAAAAATTAACTAGCCCTGGTCGGTGTGGCTCAGTGGATTTAGCACCGGTCTGTGAACTGAAGGGTCATGGGTTCGGTTCCCAGTCAGGGCACATGCCTGGGTTGCGGGCCAATGTTTCTCTCCCTCTCTTTCTCCCTCACTTCCCTTCTCTTTAAAAATAAATAAATAAAATCTTTTTAAAAACTGTAATTGTTGAAAACAGTGAATAAATTATATTTGTGATTCTATAGTGTTATTCAAACAGAGAGAAGGAGGAGGTTTCCCACTAGTGGAGTAAGAACTTACCACTATCAACAGCTTTCTAGAAAAAAATGTTAATTAAAGGAAACTAATTAAACATAAACCCTACCTTTTAGAGCAACTGTCCTTCACCCCCAACTGATAAGGAAATCCTCTTTACAGAATAATGCCATAAAATTAGAAAACTACAATTCTATGATTGCCCTGTAAAATAATGAATTCGAGCAAGATTGCCAATGATGGCTAAAACCATAGAAGAAGTTTATTGGGAATAGGGTAGTTCCATAGTACCAGAATGATCACTCCCAGATCATTAACCAATCGCAAAGAGGGGAAAGATGTCTTTACCATAAAGCTATCTGGTGGTTTCCTCCTTAAACCAGGGGTTAAACCCGGCATTGCCAGCGGTGAGCAATCTGAATCACACACCTCCTGGTGTTATGCAAATCCTCAGAATCGCCTATAATGCTAGCCAAAAAGCTCTTCTCTTCTTGTGATAAGATGTACAGAACATAAAAGTTACCATTTTAAGTACTTTAAAGTGGACAACTCTTTCAGTACACTTAGCACATTTAGAAAGTGCTATTTAGTATATTCGCGATCTTAGACGACCATCACATCTAAGACTGGAGCTTTTTTGTATCACCCCAGACAGAACCTCCATGCCCTCCAGGCCCTGACAACCCCTCCGCTTTCTGTCCCTGTGGTGTTGGCTATTGCATAGGAAGGAAATCACACAATATGCAGACTTTTGTGTCTGGCTTATTTCACTTAGCATAAGGTTCTCAAGGTCAAGCATGTTGCAGCACCGGACCAGTGCTTTTTTATGGCTGAGTAACATTTCATTGTAGTATCTCCAAAGTTTTGTTTATCCTTTCACTCACTGATGGACATTTTTGTTGTCCCCACCTTTTGGTTACGTGACTCATGCTGCTAAGGACATTCTTATACAAGATTTTTCTGTATATGTATGTATTCATTTAGCTTGGATGTATATACCCAGGGTGGGAGTGGCTGGGTGTTATGCTAATGATGTTCAGCATATTGGGAACCACATACTGTTTTTCACAGTGTGTGGTTGCCCTATTTTGCATTGCTAGCAGTAGTGTGTGAGAGCTCCAATTTCTCCACATCCTTGCTAAATCTTATTTTGCTTTTTATATTATTATTATTATTATTACTACTACTACTATCCTACTAGGTCTGAAATGGTAATTCATTGTGGCTTTGATTTGCATTTTTTTAATGAGGAATATAAGTTGAGCATCTGTGTGTGTGTGTGTGTGTGTGTGTGTATCTTTTCAGGAGGAAAGTCTATTCAAGTCTTTTGTACAGCTCTTAATTGGGTTGTCTTTTGTTGTTGAGTTTTAATAGCTATTTCTATATTCTAGATGCAAGTTCTTGAACACATATATGGTTTGAAAATATTTTCTCCCATTCCATGGATTGCCTTTCTACTGCCAAGTACTAACCTGACTCTTATCAATCCCTTAGATGTGACTTCTAGCTTCTCTGCCTTTTGGCTAAGATCAGTGTAGATCTGACTTCTCATGTACAGGAAATGCATGGATAAGGGAACCAGCTAAATGATACTTCAATGAAACCATCAGACCAATCCAAAATGTGTAATACTGCACAAGGCAGCTGGCTGTACTCTTCAAAAAGTCATTGATATGAGGACAAGGTGGGTGTGGAATGGAGAATTTCTGGAATAATAGAACAAAGAGACAACTAAATGCTACCTGTGAACCTGGGTCAGATCCCAATTTGAACAAACTGAACAAAGTTTGGGGATGAATGGGGAAATTTGACGCCAAGGAATGTCATTAGTTCATTTAGATTTACAACAGACTTCTGGGTGTCAATGTAGAGACCGAACCTCAGGATGCCCACCACACACTTCCACATTGTTCAGAAGGAAAAAAAACACACTCAGATACATCCTTATGTATACAAAGCAAATCATAACAATTAATGGATCCAGTGTTCGCTTTGGAAGCACATATACTAAAATTGGAACGATACAGAAAAGATTAGCTTGGTCCTTCCGTGAAAGGATGACATGCAAACGCATGAAGCATTTCATACTTTTCATTTAAGAAAAAGATCAAAATGATGAACAGTAAAATGGCAATAAATACAAATCTATCAACAATTGAATCTAAAAAACAAACTACCTGGCTGGTATGGCTCAGTAGATTGAGCACCAGCCTGCAAAAAGTCCGCTGATTCAATTCCCAGTTAAAGCACATGCCTGGGTTGTGGGTCAGGTTCCCCAGTGCGGGGCACCGGGACACACAAGAGGCAATCACACATTAATGTTTCTCTTCCTCTTTTTCTCCCTCCCTTCCCCTCTCCCTAAAAATAAATAAATAAAATCTTTTAAAAATGAAAAACAAACTAAGCAAACGAGAACAGAGACAGAACCATGGATATGGAGAGTGTTTTGATGGTTGACAGATGGGAGGGGTGTGGGGGAATGGGTGAAGAGGTGAGGGGATAAAGAAGTACAAATAGGCAGTCACAGAATAGCCATGGGGAGGTAAAGTACAGTACAGGAAATGGAAGTAATCAAAGGACTAATATACTTGTGACCCATAGACGTGAACAGTGATGTGGGGACTGCCTGAGAGAGTGAGGAGTGCTGGGTGGAGGGGCGCAAAGGGGGAAAATTAGGACAATTTTAATAACATAATCAATAAAAATAATTAAAAATAATAATTATTGGATCCAGGTGGTGAAAGAAGAGGGGACATAGTGCTTTCCAACAATAAAATCCGACTTCAGTGCTCCTCCTCTCGCCCTCGCTCACTCTGCCCTAGCCACTGGCCCCTCTCAGGGCCTTTGCACTTGTTATTTCCTCTCTACTTGCTACACACATTCTTCCTCCGAACACCACATAACTTATTCTTCTAACTCCGGCAAATACTTGCTCAAATTTATCATCTCAGCCCTGGCCCGTGTGACTCAGTTGGTTGGGCGTCATTCTGCAAAGTGAAAGGTCGCCAGTTTGATTCCTGGTCAGGGCAGGTGCCTGGGTTGCAGGCTCGGTCCCCCAGCTGGAGGGTTTGAGAGGCAACCAATCAATGTTTCTCTGTCACATTGGTTTCTCTGTCACCTCCCTTCCTTTTTCTATCTGCAAAAATAAATTTTAAAAATAAAAAAAATTTACCATCTCAGTGACATCTTCCCTGACCACCTTGTCTAAAACTGCAACCCCCTCTCAGCAATACCTATCGCTCCTTCCTGCTCCTTCCTTTCTGCCGTCAAAGCCACCCAGCCAGAAACCCCTGGAACTCTCCTGGAGGCAGTCAAACTTGCTATTGGCAACGCACTGCCGTGGAGGAGACAACCAGCCATGGGGAGCCACGGGTATCTGAGTGAAAGGGTTAAGCCTCAAGTTAGATGATGTAGACTCAGAGAAGGAGGGTTTGCTCTGGATTGGATGCTGCCAAGAGGTGGGAGTAACCCATGACTAAGCATCTTAATCATTCTTATCTAGGAGATGAAAAGAGCAAATGGAGGCTGGAGGGTGCCATTGGTAAAGAAGTAGCAGTCACTCATATAAGCCAGGACAGGACGCTTGGTTATTCCTGTGGTTTGGACAGTTCATGTTTTCCCTGTTTGGACAGGGTTTTTTTTTTTTGTTTTGTTTTGTTTTGGTTTTTTTTGTTAAAGATTTTATTTATTTATTTTTAGAGAGAGAGAAAGGGAGGGAGAAGGAGGGAGAAAAATATCAATGTGTGAGAGAAACATTAATTGGCTGCCTTTCACATGCCCCCAGCCAGGGACCTGGCCTGCAACCCAGGCATGTGCCCTGACTGGGAATAGAACTGGCTACCCCTTGGTTCTCAGGCCAGCACTCAACCCACTGAGTCACACCAGCCAGGGCGGGTTCTTCTTTGTCTCAAGCATCACTGACACAGGTAGCCAAGATTGATGTCCATGTTCTAATGTTTTTATTCAACAGAACACAGGACTTGCAGTGAGAGGGGCTGCTTTCTCTTTCTCACAGGTGCACTTATCTGCTGCACTCATTCTGTATTGCATACCTCCATTACCGGAACCGTGAACTCTAGGGCGCAGGCATTTGTCTGTTTGTTTCTTGCTGTGTCCCCAGCTGTTAGACCTGGCCTAGCACAGAATAGGCGGCCAAATGTAATCCATGAAGAATGAATGGAACTTCTAGAACCATTCACAAGCCTGCCCAGGGCTGCTCCTGCTGCTTGCCTGACTTTAGGATTCAGGGGGTTCTCACCTCTGCAGACAGACTCTGTCCCAGGGGAGGTGACTGACATGGGTCCCCTTTCTCTAGGGAGGACTCTGACCCAGAGGGACTCCTGCCCAAGAGTGTGGGTGTGGGGTGTGGGGTGTGGTCCCATGGGCCCTCCTGTCCTGGAGCTGCCTGCCAGGAGCTGGGCCTTTGGACTCAGCATGTGGAAGAGGCTTATGGAAAGGCCTAGGTATGAGGAATCTCTCTCCTGAGGCTCTAGCCCCACCTCCAATGGGCTTTGTGACCCTGGCCAGATTCTCCTCACCTCTGGGCCTGTCTCCCCATGACCTCAGGTGACTACAGCGACCCTTCACATTCCAAAGAATCAGTGCCTATTTGTGCTGGTTAATTTGAGGACAGAGTATGTCAGAGCTCCATAAAGACAGGTGTCAGCTCCTTGTCCACCATCAGGAAGGTACCCACCACCCACTCCTGGTGCTCCTGGCCCTGAGCTCAGTGATCAGGAGGCAGGGCAGGCAGGACACGCTCCGTTAGGGTGAGGCACAAGGACCACTGATTCACTAAACAAGTATTTTGAGAGTGTGTGCTCCGGGCAGTCCTGACTGTTTGGGGTGCTTGGAATACACCAATACATAAAATTAAAGTGAGCCCTGGCTGGTGTGGCTCAGTGGATCGAGTGCTGACCTACAAACCAAAGGGTTGCAGGTTCGATTCCCAGTCAGGGCACCTGGGCTGTGGACTAGGACCCCAGCTAGGGATGCGTGAGAGGCAACCACACATTGACATTTCTCTCCCTCTCTTTCTCCTTCCCTTTCTCTAAAATAAGTAAATAAAATCTTTTTAGTAAATAAATAAATAAATAAATAAATAAAGTTAAAGCAAAAACCTTCTGCTTTCCTGAGCTCACATCCTAGTGAGAGAAAAATATATTTTGCTTTTTTCAGTTCTAATTTTAAAAAATGTATTGAGGAAACATTGGTTAACAACATTTTGTAAGTTTCAGGTGTACTACTTTATAACATGACATCTGTATACTCTATTGTGCGTTCACCACACAAAGGCTAATCTCCGTCCGTCACCATATATTTGACCTCCGCTCACCCTCTTCATCCTTCCCCAAAAAAACATTTTTTTCCTGTGGAAAAAAGAAAAGTAGAGCAGGTAGGAGATTGGACAGTCACGTGTGTGGTGGGGTGTGGCTGCACTTTTAAACGGAGTGGTCAACGTGGGCCTGTTAACACAGCAACATTTATCAGAATAATATTAGGGAAGCAACTTTCAGGGAAGAGGCCCAGGTGAAATCCAGGAGGACAACGGGTGGGGAGTGGAGCTAGGAGGGCAGAAAGCAGGAGGGAGCAGGAGGTTTTCCATTACAGATCATCAGCCACAGCAGGGTTCAGGATGATAGGAGAAGGCCCAGGAGAGCCAGGAAGGTCCAGGAGGTCCCGAGGCTCTGGCCTGAGCCTCTGGAGCTGGAGATGAGCATCTGGCAGCCCCAGACTCCTGACTGGGGAGAACAACTCACAGAGTCACGTGAGCAATCAGTCGTTACTCAGGTTGTTGCACGTGTATTCACAATTCACTGAAGATTTCTAGAAAATGGTTAAAGGGTTATCTCTGGAACTGAGAGGGTGAGAAGGGAAATTCTATTTGTTTAAGCTGTACTTTTGCGAGGATTGCTATTACAGTTAATGCATTTAATTTTTATATAAAAATTTAAAAACATTTTAAATACATGCACAAAATGTGTTAAAGAAAATGTAGAAAGAAAAACCTGAGTGTGAAGAGATTATGTGTTTGTGTGCGTGTGTGTATAATAAACCAAATTACAGTCCTGGCTGGTATGGCTCACTGGGTTGGGTGCCAGCCTGCAAACAAAAGGGTTGCCGATTCAATTCCCAGTCAGGGCACATGCCTGGGTTGCGGGCTGGGTCCCAAGTGGGGGACATGCAAGAGGCAACCACATATCTACGTTTTTCTCCCTCTCTTTCTTCCTCCCTTCCCCTTTCTCTTAAAATAAATAAATAAAATCTTTTATATGAACAGAAAATTTATTAAAAAAATAAACCGGGGGTGTTAAAATTTAAAAAAAATAATAATAAACCAGCCCTGCCTGGTGTGGCCCAGTGGATTGAGTGCCAGCCTGCGAACCAAAAGGTCACCAGTTTCATTCCCGGTCAGGGCACATGGCTGGTTTGTGGGCAAGGTCCCCAGTTGGGGGCATGCAAGAGGCAATCAAACTATCTCTCACACATCAATGTTTCTCTCTCTCTCTTTCTCCCTCCCTCCCCCTCTCTCTAAATAAAATCTGTTTAAGAAATTAAAAAATAAATAAACCAAATAAACCAGAGAAATACACTCTGAGTTCATTTGACTAGTGAAAATGAACAAATAGATTCTAATCATCATGTGAGAAAAAGCTCAGCCTCAACAACAAATAAACACAGGCGCTACTACACATATTACCACAAACAAAAGTCATAACACTGAGGAAGTGAGCAAAAAGGAAAAAGGACTCATGGACATGGACAACAGTAGGGTGATTGTGGGAGGAAAGGGGATAAAAGAGGACTAAATAGTAATATAAAAAAATACAATAAAAAAAAAATAAAAGTTTAGGGAAAAAGTCAGAACACTGAATGTTGGCCATGCTGGGGAGAAACTTGTCCACACCACAAATCTTAGGGCTCGGTCCAGAAGCAGAGCTGTTGGTGGAGGCTCCTCGTCTTCCTCTGAGCACCCCTGGGTGCTCCCTGTGAGGCAGCCTGGGAGGTGGCTGTGGGGGGAGGGGGAGGGAATGCACGACAGGAGGAGCTCTGTAGTCACCCCAGCAGGCCCAGGCCTGGGCTCTGGGATTGGTCTGCAAGCCACTTCTGCCCGGAGGCCCTGAATTCCTGGCTCAGACACAAAGATGGGTCAGCCTGTAGAGGAGCCCACAGCTCAGCTCAACCCCTACCTCAAGGACTTCATGGTTTTGGTAATACATGCTCAGTGCAGGAGCCCAAGGAAAACACACAAAAACAAGTATGAATAACCCAAGCCATCATCACGTGGGGATAGTCATTGCTACCAGCTTGTTGCAGTCCTATCCAGCCCTTTCTTCTATTAAAGAACACTATCGTATTTTTGTGTCCTTCCCCTTCTTACTACAAAAATTCATTATTTCAAAAAAGACACGTTTATGAAGAAATGTTTATTATAATTAAAAATTTTAAATCAAGCTATTTTTTGTTTAACTTAAAAATACATATATGAAAACACATCCTTTTCAAGGAACATTTATTAAGCACATTTGATACAGATCCTGGCAGGCAGGATCTGTATGTTGTGGCCGCAATGAACAAATTCACGTGGGCTATGGGAGTCCTGTGGAGAAAAAGGGACGGCATGGCCACTCTCTAAGTGAGAGAGAGGGCCCCCGGCCTCTGCCTGGACAGGCCTTTATTGATTTTCTGGGTACATTATATCCAGGATGTTCCGAATTTACTATGCACAGGTTCACTGCAGGTGATTACCTTTTACAGATAACAAAGGAAAGAATGTTGCTAATTACTTCAAAGAGAAGGATGTTGCAAATCAAGGGGAAAAGTGGCTGAACTGGTTACACTCCATACTTGGGAGGTTTAGCATGGATTTTAGGAAGTTACAGTAAGCACTTGCTGCCTCAATTCGGGGTGAGGGAGTTTTAGCAAAAGCAAGTCTCATAGCAGTCTAGGTGCAATGCAGGCCTGATTCCTCACTGGAGAACCTCTCTGTGGACATGGCTCCTGTGTGCAGAACCTCGCTCCCCACTGGCCTTTTCCAGTGGGGGCTGGGCTAGATTCCCACACCACATGAACTGGTTCCCTATACACGTTAGCATGAGTGCCTATGGTGGAGGGGAGGGGAATAGACTGAGAGGATAAAGAGATATAAACAGAGCAGGAGGGGAGTCTTGTACAGCCTGGGGTGAGAATGTGACAGACAGAATTGTAGGCTCCTGGGACTCCAGGCTTTATTTGAAGAGTCTAGCTTCTTCCCAGCCTGGGTGCCCAGCTTGGAGAGTCCCCCTACAACCAAGTTGCTGGGGTGCTTGGCCTGTAGAACCACAGACAGGACCTCATCCAGATGAGCAGGGGGTTAAACAGCAGAGGTGGGAGAGGGTCTGAAGCCAAAACTGCCACTCACACCCTGCAACTCCTGATCTCAGTTTCCCTCTATGGGCCTCAGTTTACTCATTGGTAAACTGGAGCTTATAAGGTCTTGTTACAGAAGCTTAAGGAACAAGGAATGCTTCTCTGAGGGCCTTATTCCATCAAAAGGATATGGAAGTCAGGGTCAATCATTACAGAGCCCAGTCTCTGGGCCAGGCTGACACTCAGACCCTCCGCCTAAGCCTCAGTCCCTATCTCCTGGAACCTGGGATCTGGCTGTGGCCCAGGGATCTGGCTGTGGCCCAACTGTCCCTTGAGGCTCTGACTGCTCATTGTCACTGGATTTGATAAGAGACCCCACCCTTATTGCCCCCTCCCCTCTCCTGACAAAACAACCCCAGCCTAGCCCCCACCCTGGCTCCATGTGTATAAGGAGACCTCGGGGGCTGAGCACCACAGAGGCCAGTCCAGGGCTTGCTCAGCTCAAGCTCTGTCACCACCATGTCTCTGACCAAGGCCGAGAAGACCTCCGTCATGTCCATGTGGGCAAGATCTCCACAAAGGCCAATGCCATCCTCACCAAGGCCCTGGAGAGGTGAGTGCCAGACAGGCTGAGATGGGGCCAGGTAGGTGAAAATGTGGGGTTAGAGAGGAGGCGTCTGTGCGTTTAGGATACTCTGAGGTGGGGGCCAGTGAATTGGGGAAGATGAATTGCACAGACGTCTGACTGACCCTGGGCCTGTGAGGCCTGAGTAGGAACAGGCACATGAAAGGACAAGGGCAGTTTCTTCCAAGGCCCAAAGTGCCTTCTGAGACAGATCGCTACCAGCACTGATGCTGAAGTCTCTGACTCTGAGGAAATTAGGGTCAAAAGAGATTTCTCTAGAGTCTTCCAGGGATGCCTCTGGAGAGAGCACTATTTCTGCCAGAAGGTGAAGTGCGGAGTTTGTTAAGGAATGGAAGGAGGCCCCTCTGGCCAGGGGAGGTGACAGGGGAAGGATGCCAAGGCAGTGGGTGTTGAAGAGCTGGCTGTGCAGGCCCAGTTGGAAGCAGGGTTAGATCTGGAATAGGCAGGGTTAGGTTGAGGGACTGGAGCGGGGAGGGGGTGTCTCTAGCTGAGGAGGGTGGACCTCGGTGGGAAACTTCAGACTGGGAGAGAAATGGGATCTGCCAAGTTTGCAGGGCCTGTGACAGGGCTGAATTTGGGTCCTCAAGCCCTGAGAAGAGGGGAGGGATGGTAAGGCGGTGGACAGACTGCTCTCTTCCGGAGCTCACGCCCCGCCCCCACCCTGCAGGCTCTTCGCCAGCTACCCCCAGACCAAGACCTACTTCCCGCACTTCGACCTGCACCCCAGCTCTGCGCATCTGCGCGCGCACGGCTCCAAGGTGGTGGCCGCCGTGGGCGACGCGGTCAAGAAAATTGGCTACATCGCCGGCGCCCTGTCCAAGCTGAGCGAGCTGCACGCCTACATTCTGCGCGTGGATCCGGTCAACTTCAAGGTGGGCGCGGGGCCGCGGGGCGGGGCCTCAGTGCAAGGAGGGCCGAGTGTCCGCGACAGGGGCTCCGTCCCCACCTAAAGAGCGCCCAGCCCCACTCCAGCCCCGCGCTCTGAGCATCCCTCCGGCCCCCAGCTCCTGTCCCACTGTCCGCGGACTTCACGGCCGACGCCCACGCCGCCTGGGACAAGTTCCTGTCCATCGTGTCCAGCGTCCTGATGAGAAGTACCGCTGAGCGCTGTCGAGGGACCCCAGAGGGCAGGCTGCGATCTCTCTTCTACCTCTGAACTCTCCCTAAGTTCCTCCCGATACTCCCCCAATAAATGGACGAGGGTAGAGTGAGCTGGGTCCTGCGTCCTCAGTACTGAGGAAAAGGAAGGAACAAAGTGAGGGTAGTGTCACTCCCGGCCCAGAGGCCACTCCCAGGCCTCTTTGAGGCGGTCCTTGCGTCTGCGAACCCCAGGGAAGCAGCCCGGACAGAGCAGAACGGCCGCAGGCACATCCATGCGATTTTCTCTGGGCGCATCTACACCTGAAACTGTCTTTACCAATCGCCCAGAGACTGTCGCCTCGCGGAGTTCGTTGACTGCATGTGGGGACTCAGGGGACTTTTCTTCAAAGCCTGATGTCATAGCTCCCGCGCTGCGGGAATTTCTGATACAGTTACCCTCCTGGCCCCTCGGGGAAAAAGGGGGTTCCATGCCCCACTCTTTCTCCTGATACTCCCATGGGTTCCCTCCTGGCTCTCGAAGCAGTAACTCTGCCCGCAGGGAAGTCATGGCAGCTCCCCTTAAAGTCTGCCACAAAGACACCCACGCACGGCGGCGTCAGTGCCAGTGACCCAGTGACGCCCAAAGCCATGGCCTCCGAGGCCCTGGGAAACTGGCCTGGCGACCATTCCGGGTGCTGGCCGAGGTTGCTGGCGTTCCCGCCGCGCTGCTGCAGATAAAAACGGGGCGCACGCCAGGAGGCTGTGGTGGGCGGGTGCTGCTATAAGGAGCCCTGGCCAGCGGCGGGGGACTCGCAGAGCACGCCACGCCCGCGCCATGCTCAACGCTCAGGAGCGCGCCCATGTCGCGCAGGTCTGGGACCTGATCGCAGGACACGAGGCGCGCTTCGGGGCGGAGCTACTGCTCAGGTGGGTAGTGCCTAAGTCTCCAGAATCTCAGGGAGGTGGAGACAAAGGTGTTAGGCCTAAGACTGGGGCTGGGGACGGCGCAGGAGAGACAGGGGTTTCCAGGGGTCTGGGTGGTGCAGGAGCTGGAGGATCCCACGCTGCCTGCCCTCCC
Organism: Anoura caudifer; assembly: GCA_004027475.1. NCBI lineage: Eukaryota > Metazoa > Chordata > Mammalia > Chiroptera > Phyllostomidae > Anoura > Anoura caudifer. The sequence continues at coordinate 1,995 of PVKU01003829.1, read as the reverse complement.
CACTAACCTGCTCCCGCAGGCTCTTCACTGTGTACCCCAGCACCAAGATCTACTTCAAGCACCTGGGCGCCTGCCCTGATGAGGTGCACCTGCTGAGCCACGGACAGCGCATGCTAGAGGCAGTGGGCGTTGCCGTGCAGCACGTGGACAACCTTCGCGCGGCCCTGAGCCCACTGGCGGACCTGCACGCGCACGTGCTACGCGTGGACCCTACCAACTTCCCAGTGAGACAGCCTCAGCCGCAGTGGGGTTCGCGCGAAGTCGGAGGATGGGGGGTTCCTGGAGAAACTGGAGGGGACAGATACTCTCTAACCCTCCCCTTCGCATGCAGCTGCTGATCCAGTGTTTCCAAGTGGTGCTGGCTTCCCACCTACAGGACGAGTTCACGGTGGAGATGCAGGCGGCGTGGGACAAGTTCCTGACAGGCGTGTCCATAGTGCTGACGGAGAAATACCGCTGAGTCCTGTGCCCACATGCCAATAAACAGGCCTCAAAGGCGGAGACCTGAGCATGCGCAGTCTTTGGGTCCTTGGGGGGTCGTCACTGTTGCTGAGCAGCGAAACTCTGGGTCCCTCCCGGAGCCGCCTGGAATCTTAGGGAAGGACCCCAAAACTTTGCGGATAAGGAAATGGGGCCCAGGAGCGGACCCTGGGAGCTCTCCAGACTTGGAATGAGGACGGTTCCCAGGCTGGCAATCCCGAGTCTGGACGGGATACTCGAAGTCCTGAACTAAGCAGTTGTCCTCCTGTGGCGGGGGAGTGTGGTGGGACAGAGTAGGCGCTTGAATGGGGGGGGGGGGGGGGGGCGTTTAAGGGTCTCAGCGCGCATCCGGCGCTCCCGCGGTGCCGTAGCGTACAGCAAAGCAAGTCACGTTCACTCACTCATTTATTCTCCCTCCATCCCTTCCTCACGCCGGCAGCGGCGAGTGTGAATCTCGGCCTTCTCTGCAGACAGACGCGGGCACCCAGGCACAAGAACCAAGTTCCTGGACTGAAGTCAAACAGAGATCCGGGACCAGGGCTCTTTGGCCCCGCCTCTGTGCTCCCTTCCCGCTTCCCACATTCCCCACCACCACCGTGCTCAATCCGCAGCAACCCTTGCTATAAGAAAAATTAACCTCTTCCTCTGAATGTCCTGGTGTGGGGTGGGGGTACGGTGGAACTCCTAGATAGCCGCAATCTGGCAGGCAGAGCAGGTTTCCACGCGGTTCACACCAGCAAGCTATGATCTGAGCCTAACGCATCGATGAGGGGGGAAAAACCTATTTCGCTTAGCTTTGCAATAATTTCTGAGATCATAATGCTGGATCGGTGTCTGGCAGGACCATGGCCGCCCAACCTCCATCCCACACCCTAGCCCCAGACGCTGAGCCTCAGTGTCTGCGCGTTTTTCCGCCAAAGCCCCCCCCCCGCCCCCCCCCCAATCGCTTCACTCTGCTGCTTGGGGCAGAAAACTTAGCGCTTCACCCATAACCTTTGTGGACAAGGATACAGAGGCCAGAAGAGGATTCTGATGCTCTGCAGATTCAATGGGGTGGTTTGCGCAGTGACCGGCCCCAGTCTGTGCTGGGGGGAGGGGTGCGGGGAAGGCCTGAGCCAGCAGAGAGCTGGGCCCCCAAGTGTGAGGGGGATGCTGACGGCTAGCCCTGACTGTGGCTCAGCAGAGTTCCCCCGTGCTGACCGGAATGTATTGGGAGCAGGAGCATGTGGAGGATTCACCCCGTAATATCCTTCGTCCTCGTTGACATGAACAATTGACCGCTCTTGGTACAAGGCAAAAGGGCAGTGCAAAACCGACATGTTTCACTTCGGAAACAATTGTGCTCCCCACCCTGACAAGCAAATACAGATCGCTTTCCCCGGTTCCAGCCACACCTGGGTGCAAGGGGGATTTGGGTGGCCCAGGCACCTGTGTGAGAACCCCAGAACCGCTGAACCGGCAAAGGGGACCCTCGAGAGCTGGACCTCCGCCTGTGCGGAACCCAGAGAGTGAGGG